>JAVTVY010050557.1:0-27500 GCA_036873755.1 Hanleya hanleyi | reverse complement strand
AATCGAAGTCCACGTGATTCTTGAAGGGATAGGCTTTGATGGGTCTTGAAGTATTCGTCACCCCCCGTAGCGCCTTATAATGCATCAGTCTTGACAGCCCACCCATGAACTCTTTGGGGGTATCGTATTGGCCTTCGGGCAGGGTGAGTCGGGTGTTTTTGCCTTCGTAGGTCACCTCGTACCACACTTCATTGGCTCGCACGTTGTACCATGAGTAAGGGTATTGGATATCCACGAGGCCACATTCCCACAGTCCAGGTAAATGTAACGGTTGCGGTAACTGGGTGACGTGCTTGGCCACGGTGTTGTCAGGATACACATCCAGCGAACAGTTACTGGGTAGGGTGAGGTAAAACATGGCGACTGAGCTGTCCTGCTGCTGCTGTTGGTTTTAATAGGTGTTCCAGGCCTTGGGCGATTGTGTCCGGCGTCGTGTTCGTCGCGTTGACTTGCTACGTGTCACGGCTCTGGAGATGTGGGGTGTCCTGATCGAGGGTGGCTTTTTAAAGGTCTGAAAAGAAGGTGCCCGTTGTGGTGGTGTTTTGGGGGGTGACTCCGGTTCCCAGTCGGCTTCCCAAGAAGATTGTGGTGAGAGTCGTGGTGCACGACTCGGCGATTGCTGGGTTTGCTGCATAAAGGCCCAGCGGTGGGGGTTCCCCACCAATTCCTGTGGTACATGCATGTCTTTCAGGCCTTGAGCGAAGACCTCCCATCCTCGAGGATCGGTGTGCGATCTGCGTTGACGCATCAGATCATTCACTAAATCCGTCATGTGGGTGCCGGGGACCACCTGATTCTGTACCAGGAGTTCGCCTTTATCATTCCAAGTCATGTTAGGATTCTGTTTCATCCGTTGTAATACCAGGCCAGCTTGTTTCTTGAACAAGGCAGGTACACTCTTCAGCACTTCGTCTTCCACCCACTGTGGGGCTGTGGGGGCTACCCCTGGTAATGGCGGCTGTTGGAACGGTGCTGAGGTCAGCAGTCTGTCACGTGGTGGTGGTGGTGGTGGTGGTGGTGGTGGTGATGTTGCTGGGGTAGACAGGGTTTTGTATTGGTCCATGAACGTCATGTACCGTTGAAGCGTCTCATTGTACCGTTGTACTTTCTCACTGTCGCTTAACCCCGGTCTCTGTAAAATCTGTTGCATCTCTCCATCGAGGCTGTTTATGGTCTTCACCGTAGGTGGGACAGGGTAGGGTGATTGGAGGTTTTGCAGGAACCGTGATTCGACGAGGACCATTTTTTTCGTGTGGTTCATTGTCGGCCGAAGAGTCCACCCAATACTGGACCCAACACGGAAGCGGCCAACGGTGCTAAGATGGCCCCGAGAAAGCCGCCTTTCTGTAACACCTTTTCTTTTGTGTTTGAGGGACCCGCTTCTGGACTAAGGTTCGGAGACCTGTCTTATGCTTGGCCAACTTGGTCTTCTGAGCCAGAGTCAGTGGTACGTTGCCTTTTAACAGATTGTACCCGATCTCGCACAGACAGCGTACAAGGTCAGGGTCCGCACCGCGTACAATGGTTCGGACTAACTCGGGTGGGGCCGTCTTCAATACACGGAGCGTGGGAGCGTGCTTCCATACTCGCGCAGACATCCTGTACAACTAATGCTAGAACCCACAACTCTGCCCTTTTTATCCACCTCACAGACAAAGTCAACCCTGCTGTGGTATTCATTCTTTTTATTATTCCCCATCATCAAACACACATACCCCAGCTGGGGGCGCCACTGTGGATGTGTTTACATTATTTTTGCATGTACACGTGGTGGGTCTCTCCGGGAAAGATGCCGGTCCGTAGTCGAAGGTGGTCAGGGGTGGCTTGCTTGAGGTCGAAGAGCATATACCCGTGCTGAGGGGTTGTGGCATCTTTAAAGGCTTCCAACGCAAACGGTGTGCAGCCGGGATATATCTGTCTCGCCAGGTGCAGCAGTTGAGTGGTATCTCTCGGGTTTTTGAAGACCACCAGGTAGTGGGCATTTAAGCTGATATTCCGATGTTCTTTGTTTTTAATGAACAGATTCTGCACAATGTAGATGATGCTGAGCCGTCGATGATGGCTGCCTTTGGTAAAGAGTTGGGTGACCCGTGCATCCGTCTCCGCCATGAGATCATCCAGAACCACCAAGGTGTCGGGTTCCAAATCGGCCAGGTTGGGTAGACCTTCCACGAACGTGATGTGGGGCATTGCTGCATACGCTTCCTGCCATTCTCCGTAACACCACACGACTCTGGCAATGGGTGGAGTGATCATGCTGTCGGCATGTTGAAGGAGCTTCCTGACGAAGTGCGTTTTGCCGGAGCCCGTCGGTCCTGCGATGACGCAAGTGAAGGGATGCTGCCACCGAGGGTCCATGGTTTGAGGTGTATCCGTTGTCGTGGTAACACGCTCTTGTAAATTTCGTACGAGTGAACTGGAGTGGTGGTGGGTACAGCGTCGGTCGTCGTTGTCTGTTCACGTTCAGAGATGGTGCTGGGAGTGGGTACAACGTGGGTGGTCGGTTCACTGTGAGGGATGAAATCCGGTGGGTCTTGAGACGTAGTAGGTGTACTTGGTGTAAGTGTAGAGCTCGACGTGGCTTGTACGCGGGGTGTGGTGGTGGTGACTGGGCTCGATACGACTGGTGCTCTCTGTAGACCCGTTTCACTGATGGCTGGTGTTCTCAGTTGGTTAAGTAACGTACTGACATAGGCTACGCCGTAAAACACACCTCCGTACAACACACTCAGCAGGGTTAGCAATAGCACCCCAAAGACCACTTGCGCTTTGCGCGTTTTGCGAGACGCTGTCTTCGGAGGCAGCTGCTGTTGGTCCATAGCACTGGGGTCGGACGTGGAATGAAGGAGGACGGCAGTGGTGTCTGGCTTTATAGTCGTTTCACCTGGTTGGCAGCGACCCAGGAATTGAAGGAACTGGGCCAGCCTTGCCATTTTACGAAATGAAACAGTTTGCCACGTCGACGTTCCGTTTTCAAAATCTGCTCCACCGTGTAGTAGTCTTGCTGTGTTTTTACAACAGGCTGTAATTCCGTGTCGTAAAACGTCCCCAGCAACGTTTCCCCTTGGAGATCTTCCAGTTCATAGACTCGCCGCTGTCGGGGTAGGCGCCGTTTAATCAGGAAGTGCTCATCGCTCCAGTTGGGCAAGTAACTTTTCTCGAACTTGCCCTTGACTTTACTGATCCGTACAGGGTCCCCGACCTTGTACACCGCCTTCGTCGTTCGCTGCGATGGCCTGGGGTACAAGACACGCCGGACTTGGGCTTCATTGCGTTGGGTCACGGTAATGGGGGCTCTCTCTATACTTCGATGATAGGCTCGATTGTAACCCCTCACCAGTTTCGGGAGAACATCGATGTACCGCCTTGTATTCTTATAGGTGAAATATTTATACATGCGGCCTTTGA
The DNA here is from genome assembly GCA_036873755.1 of Hanleya hanleyi. Classification (NCBI taxonomy): domain Eukaryota; kingdom Metazoa; phylum Mollusca; class Polyplacophora; order Lepidopleurida; family Hanleyidae; genus Hanleya; species Hanleya hanleyi. The sequence continues at coordinate 24,092 of JAVTVY010050557.1, read as the reverse complement.
ATGTCCTGTTGAACCTTTCCACCACGGAAGCCTTGGTCTCGTTGTACGTATGGAAGAAAAAGACCTTCTGTTTCTTGAGAAAGGCTTGGAACGGTCTGTTGAGGAATTCCGTGCCTTCGTCGGTTTGCAAATACAAAGGTTTGCGCCCGGTCTTGAAGATGTCTTTGAACGCCGCTATGAGATTTGCCCCCGTTTTCGTCCGGATGGGTACCACCCACGCATACTTGGATAGGATATCGATGCACGTCAAGATATACCGATTCTCATCGTTGTGTTTGGCAAAGGCGCTCATATCGACCAAATCCGCTTGCCACTGGGCATCTATTCCTCCCACGATGACCCGGTTCCGTAGAAAATGGCGACGGACAGATCGATGTAAGGTATAGGTGTCTTGTCTTCTTAACCAATCTCGGACTTGGGCACGTTGTACCCCCTGGGGTTTGGCCGCTCGATAGAGAGCCGACAATGCACTATAGGCCGCCGGACTGTCGGGACTGTAGTATACGTTATCCAACACCTTCTCCCAGCGCTTCATGGTGACACAATGATGATGGACCCTGGCTCTATCGTTTATTTATAACGGGTATATCTTGGGCCGGAGTTTCTTTCTGATTTTCTTCGTGGACTTCCACAGTGGCCATGGTAAATGACCAGTCCAACTCGTCTGATGACCGCTTGATAAGCACTTCATCCACATCCACCACGGCATCTTCCAATGCAGACCATAGATCAGGGTGAAAGGTAAAATGCACTGTACCTCCATCTAGCCGAGCCAATTGAGCAAAGAAAGGGCCGCGTCGGATGTACACATCGTGACACAAGTGGATGAGGTCGCCGTCCAGTTCACCAGACAACACCCGTTTGAATTTGGTCCAGCCCTCCTGGGACAGACGAATGTGAGCCGGGCACGGTTGTGTAGGGTCCGTGTCTCCCACCACCTCCTCCATGATATCGACCGTATCCGCATACACGTGCAGGAAAACCTCGGGGGTCAGGCTGAAATACGCCAGTACTATATGCTCCGTCATGGTCAGTACGCGAATGGTACCAGATTTCACTGTCTCTCGTATTTATAGGGAGAACCCCGTGAGACCAAAGGATCAGGTGGTCATGTCATTGGGCTGACTGAGTCTAGCGGGGTAATCAATGGCATCGTCGTCGGGTTCATGTAGTTGTTCATGGGGTTCAGCCAGCGCGTCCTCAATAGCACGAACCCACGCCAATTGGTCGGGTGATCGGTCGTCCGGTGTAAACAACTGGTCCACAATAGGCACTACTTTCTCCAAGGCTGACCACACAGAGGGGCTTAGGAGGATACTTCGCGTAGGCTCTTGGTAGCGGCCCAGGCGTATGTGGACGGGAGGTGCGGAATATACGTAGATGGCATTGTCCAGGTGGATGAGGTCTCCGTCCAACTCACCGCTCAACACCCGTTTAAATTTAGTCCAGCCATCACGCTGTAGCGTCACCGTATTCGATAGCATCTCAGCGGGCGCCCAGTAAATCGCTTCATCGTCTTTCACGAGGATGACTTTATCTTGATAGACGTATAACCCCACACTGGGTGTAAGAGGCAGGATGGCTCGTAGATAAGTTGACATGCTTGCTCTAAATGTCGAAGGGAGAATGACACACACTCTGTCTCATCCCTCGTATTTATAGTGTCAATACCACAACGCCAGGGTGAATAGGGCACAGACTAGTATGAGGCCAACCAGCCGGCGCTGGTTCCGGCGTGAGCGCTCCTGGTCCATAGCGCGAGCATCAAGGATGGCTGTCATAGTCCAGTAGTGGTGAGTGATGGCACGCCTCTCCATCGACTGCACTCTGTGGAGGACCGCTTCTGTGAACTCGTTCAGGATCTGGCGTCGTCCCTCGTTGTCGTCGCCATCTGCAAACATGGACCGGACCACTGCTCGGTAACCCGTGAACGAATTCACCACGGTGGCATACTGTAAAATGCGAGTCGCATGGGGCTGGATCTCCGCCATGGCTCTGTAGAAATGAAGGTGTAGGATCCAGAGGGACGTGTTTTATAGACCAGATGTAGCTCTACGGGTGTAGTCCGTGATACGTACTATTCTGATGGGTTAGTCCAAAAAAGGGAGCAACAACAACAACACAGATTACAGATCAATCCTTTTATTATGCGTGAACAACATAGAAATGCATGTACTGACCTGTCTGTGGGAGGTTTCCCACAATGGCGTTCACGTTCGCGTCTTTTCGTGTACGTCCGTGTCTTTTCGTTAAAGTCCGTGTATCTTCGGTAAAGTCCGTGTCTTTTCGTAGACATGACCGCGGATGAATACATTCTTGCACTCACTCACACCAGCCGCCATCTTGTACCCAGCACCCACCATCCACATACGCCGCCATCTTGTACCCAGCACCCACCATCCACACAGGCCGCCATCTTGTACCCAGCACCCACCATCCACACACAGGCCGCCATCTTGTACCCAGCACCCACCATCCACACACGCCGCCATCTTGTACCCAGCACCCATCATCCACACACAGGCCGCCATCTTGTACCCAGCACCCACCATCCACATACGCCGCCATCTTGTACCCAGCACCCACCATCCACACGCCGCCATCTTGTACCCAGCACCCACCATCCACACGCCGCCATCTTGTACCCAGCACCCACCATCCACACGCCGCCATCTTGTACCCAGCACCCACCATCCACACACGCCGCCATCTTGTACCCAGCACCCACCATCCACACACACACACGCATGCGCACACGCCCAATTGTGACGTCACCAAAGGTTCTGCGCATGCGCACTGACGCGCTATTCCCTCAATTTACCGTTTGTATACTACTGCCGGGCAAAGGTAGGCTCCCCAGAAGTGGATTATTCCTCAACAAACGACACTGCTCGAAATTGCTCTCAATATATTTCGGGGGATAATACCTCCAACAACTACAGATACATATCGGAAAAAGAAGAATACTATTATATCGAAATATACTACCCCAGTCGTCCTACTAATCACGCAGATACTACCCATAATCAATGACACGAGAACTGGTGTTAATACCGAAGTTGAAATATGATCGATTTTTAGCGAATGTTAGTGACGTTATCAACCATCCATTTATAAACCTGATTCCATAGAATATGTTTTTGAAGAGGAAGATATTGAAAAATATGTATTACTAAAGTATGATACTGTATACCGTTCCAGAAAGATTAAAGGACAATGCGCTGGGTTTATGGGTATTCCTATAAACTAATGGTGATAAAATTATACAATGGATGAAGAATGGCATGCTGGTATACGAAGGTAAATCCATTACTCAATCTCATATCGTGACCTATATAAGAGACGCAACCCTTCAGAAGTGGAACTCTTGTGGCAAGTGATGAATTCTATCACGGATTAAAAACTACACGCTCCTAGTGGTTTGATATCTAATGAAGAACGACGTCGTTCAATGCGTGAAGAATGTATGAATGATGCGCAAATTGGAGAAGGTTCTCTATACACATGTGATAACCGTTACTCCCCTTTTGTGGTTACTCTCCTGCTTTTGGAGACAATAATCCGGCCTTTGGATAGATTTTGCGAAAACATTACACCCTCGGACATGGATCATTCGGTTTCAATTTAAGTACGACATGGGACCAGATCGTATCATATTTATTAACTGCTTGAGATCTTATAGAATGTAACTAGCACAATATTATCGGTGGAATTGATGTCTTAAATTATGAAAAAGCGCTTACAAAAAGTAACTGGTATCGGACACCATCGGCGTTGTTTGAGCGAAGTCATTTTCGCGCTAAAATATGTTTTTGGAGGCTATTCGAGCAGTTAATCTCAAGAATATTATAATCCAGAAGGATTAAGAACAAAAACTGGGCTGAAGCTGGCATATTTTTCACAAAATTACGTGTATAATATTTTGAGCTGACAACTCCCACTTTTGGACACTGACAACTCCAGATTGCATGTCTGGTTTTTAAAATACGATGATAAAGTTAAGTAGGTTATTTAAGTTTAAGTATTGCAAATGATAGGCCTGAATGTAGTATTTTTCACTTCCAGTGATGAAGAACAGTCACAACGTTCGAGCATTCTTAAAGGTGAAAAAAGAAAGCGAAGAGGAAGTCGGTGGATTAAACGTAAATTTCGCAGACCGTCGCAGGTGACAACTCCCATTAGACCAACAACAGACTTCATAGATGATACTAAGTACATTTGTGCTCCGAAAAAGAGAAACCTAAACGCAATATGGAAACCCCGTGCGCATCGAGGAGTACTCATAGAACACAATGAACGGCCCGATACGACGATCCGATCACTTGGAAATATTGACGAACGAACAGATGATCTCGGAGACTACATCGCAGACATGATCATAAAACTGAAAGAAGCAAATGTTTATTCGAGTTTAGGTGTTTGTGCAAGCTTCTTGCTGAAGGGAAGTATCCAACAGATAACATAGCTTTTAGACTATTCCTAGAAACAGCCAGATGGTTTTCGTTGGAAACCACGTCTGAGATGTCTTATTGGGAGGATACGATGAAGTTCTGGAAGGTTGGATATCGCCTAATGAAGGACAAGTTTTTGTTATTTATGGGAGGGATGAAAAGTCTCGGGTCCGTCGTATCAGGCGAAGAAACACGAGGCAATTTTAACCCAGAGGAGTCCAAGATCAATTTTGCCGTTCCATCCCCATCCATAATAAGGAACTTCAATCAGGCCCAATTTCCCAAATCTCGGCATCCTGGAATTATTGAACAATCACTGTCCGCGACAGATATGCGATATGTTATCTATGGTCTTGGTCACTGCCTCGTCTGCTTGGTGGATAACAGAACGAATCATACTTATCGCATAAGCATACTGGTTTTCTCCAGAGGATTTCTGTCCTTTCTCTTGTAATTTTTCCATCCCCTTCTGCTGTTTATGGCGAAACTCACGAGTATCTTTCAGTCTGCAGCCCAAATTTTTTACCACGTCATGGAGATCTTTTACAATCTCATTTCCCTGGATTTCTGGAATATCCTCGGCTGACTCGTTCAAAAACGGTTCCAACTTTTCAATCGTTTTGTCAACAAAGAGTAGTTCTGTTTTACAGGCTGCTTTAGAGTCCGAAAATGGGGTATGCGTCTCATGGCCAAAAAGATCTATGTCGCCTCCGTTTTCATCTACACCCTGAACAATTTTTTCTCCATCTACTCCTATGATGTAGTCTTTTTGGTCCCCATTTGTATCCCTGATCACAGACAGTGATTGTTCAATAATTCCAGGATGCCGAGATTTGGGAAATTGGGCCTGATTGAAGTTCCTTATTATGGATGGGGATGGAACGGCAAAATTGATCTTGGACTCCTCTGGGTTAAAATTGCCTCGTGTTTCTTCGCCTGATGCGACGGACCCGAGACTTTTCATCCCTCCCATAAATAACAAAAACTTGTCCTTCATTAGGCGATATCCAACCTTCCAGAACTTCATCGTATCCTCCCAATAAGACATCTCAGACGTGGTTTCCAACGAAAACCATCTAGCTGTTTCTAGGAATAGTCTAAAAGCTATGTTATCTGTTGGATACTTCCCTTCAGCAAGAAGCTTGCAGAAACACCTAAACTCGAATAAGCATTTGGCTTCTTTCAGTTTTATGATCATGTCTGCGATGTAGTCTCCGAGATCATCTGTTCGTTCGTCAATATTTCCAAGTGATCGGATGGTCGTATCGGGCCGTTCATTGTGTTCTATGAGTACTCCTCGATGCGCACGGGGTTTCCATATTGCGTTTAGTTTTCTCTTTTTCGGAGCACAAATGTACTTAGTATCATCTATGAAGTCTGTTGTTGGTCTAATGGGGGTTGTCACCTGCGACGGTCTGCGAAATTTACGTTTAATCCACCGACTTCCTCTTCGCTTTCTTTTTTCACCTTTAAGAATGCTCGAACCTTGTGACTGTTCTTCATCACTGGAAGTGGAAAATACTATATTCAGGCCTATCATTTGCAAAACTTAAACTTTTGTTCTTGTTCTATTGTTCTTAATCCTTCTGGATTATAATATTCTTGAGATTAACTGCTCGAATAGCCTCCAAAAACATATTTTAGCGCGAAAATGACTTCGCTCAAACAACGACGATGGTGTCCGATACCAGTTACTTTTTGTAAGCGCTTTTTCATAATTTAAGACATCAATTCCACCGATAATATTGTGCTAGTTACATTCTATAAGATCTCAAGCAGTTAATAAATATGATACGATCTGGTCCCATGTCGTACTTACATTGAAACCGAATGATCCATGTCCGAGGGTGTAATGTTTTCGCAAAATCTATCCAAAGGCCGGATTATTGTCTCCAAAAGCAGGAGAGTAACCACAAAAGGGGAGTAACGGTTATCACATGTGCTATACGTCAAAGGAACATCGTCGAAACCACCGGAAAAAGGAGCATCGTGAAAGAAACATGGCTTAGGTTCTAATTGATGACCTGAAATGTATACTCGATATATTTAATATTATGAAGAAAATATAGCAACGTTTAATTATCCACGTTTAAGACTACAAATTCTTATACGTTTAAAGGTATATAATGATCATATTTATATAATAGTAATAGAAGTATAATTATGGTAAACAAATGTTTATTCTAGACAAAATAAAAAATATTGTACCGATTGAATTACCCCCTGTCTACTTCTGTAGTCGTACTCTATGAGCGCTGTATCATATGAAGATAGTAGCAAACCGAAATACAGCGTCCGAACTGACACTACTTAAATATTACATATGCTGATCAATCCAGGCCTGGGGGATAATTTCGATCCCGACCATAAATATATTTCTTACCCCTAGAGCTAGAGAGCTGAAACTCACCACACTGTACCCGTAGCTCACACAAAAATAAAAAAAACAACTGTTAACATTACTCTGTAGTGATCGGGTGAGCGTGTTACAGACATAAAATGGACATGAGGCCATCGATAACAGTCATATGAAAGGCTTCTTTTACTACAAGAGAAGTGATCTCAATAGAATAAAACAGTACAACATGAGCTGGTCGTCTCAATATGTGGTGTGGATCAATGATTTCTTGGGGTCAAGATCGATGATATTCAACATGCTACTGATACAAGTTGTATAGCGATAACATCAATGGTCGAATGAAAACTTTATTTTACTTCAAACTGTGACTTTAGAAACTAGGTCAAGGTCAGTAAAGTTCAATACAGGAGGAGAGTGATTCCGTGGAACAATCAGTAGAGTTCAGAATTCAATATGGGATCAATAGGTAGAATTGCATCTGCGGTGTAAATCTGGAAAAGCTATACCGAAAGCCTTCCGAGAGATTGTGCTAACAGCATTACCATATATGTGATCTTGCAAACTAGGCCAGTGTCAGTCATGTTCAATTAAATTATGAGCTGATGAAAATGTAGTTTGGGTTTGGGAAAGAGAGCTCTAATCCTTCAATAGATGTACTAACAGCATCAAAGCGACAGTTACCGGTAACGTATTACGTTAAAATACTAAATGACTATGACTGTATGCAGGCGCTTTCAAAAACCGATCAATTCAAAGCCCGTTCCTTCTCATTCACCACACGCTATATAGACGATCTTCTCGCTGTGGATAATCGATATATGAATGACGCAGTGAAAGATATGTATCCACCTTCACTGGATGTGAAGGAAACTACAGATGTCCTACCGGCACATTACATTTAGACCTATATCTCAATAGAAATGAAGCGGGCCTTCTCTCTAGTCGACTATTATGACAATAGAGATGATAACAATTTCGACATCGTAAACTATCCCTTTCTGGACAGTATTAAATATTTCAGTGGAATCTGCATATGGCGTATACATATCTCGCCTAGTAGCATTTGCTTGATCCTGTGTTAAATGTGACTATTTCAATCAACGTCACAAAACATTGCTGATAGCAAAATACGAGCGTAGCGTGCAAGATCTATGACGTTACGTTTTGTAAGTTGTGTCTAATTCCGCTTAACCCGGGGCTATAGGGGCCGTATGAATCCATGTACTTCAAGATCCTCACGGTGCTCATACGAACAGTCACAATCAAAGCGTGACTGAGATACATCATTCTCTAGATGACGACTTTACAACGAATATAATGATGTCTTTGTAAACCCCCAGAGAGATGACAAAGGAATAGATAGGCAGCAGTTGGTAATACCAAAGAGTCATCGCTCTGAAGCCATTTATGGGGTACACGACGACGTTGGTCATCCATGCTGTGACAGCACTTTGTCATTGGCTAGACAGCGCTTCTTTTGGCCATTCATGGCATCAGCCATCCTGCGTTACTGCAAGGGGTGTGAAAGGTGCATTAGGCGTAAGGCGCGGACCGAGAAGGCACCACTGGAGGCCATATTGCCATCTGCACCACTCGAGTTGGTCTGCATGGACTACCTTACAGTGGAGCCAGATCGAGGTGGGATACAAAACATCCTGGTGATAACCGATCACTTCACCAAGTACTCAATCGCAGTGCCCACAAAAGATCAAAAGGCCCCTACGGTAGCAAAGGCTTTATGGGAAAATCTAATATGCCACTATGGTTATCCAAGGTACCTACTGTCAGACCAGGGTCAGGACTTTGAATCGAAAGTCATCCAAAAGTTGTGTGAGATGGCGGGCATCAAGAAAATCCGCACATCACCATACAACCCTCGCTGCAATGGTGTGACTGAACGACTGAATCGGACCCTGTTGGACATGTTGGGTACCTTGAACCATACCCAAAAGAAAGAGTGGCGGAAGTTTGTGGGTCCACTGGCACACGCATACAATTGCATTGTACATGACACCACAGGATACTCACCATACTTCCTGATGTTTGGTAGGCATGCACGATTGCCGATTGATATTGTGTTCGGCACGGATCCTGACAAACGTAGCCCAAGGGGACCCCAACAATATGTGGCGGATCTGCGAAGCAAGTTGCGTTTCGCTTTTGCAGTTGCCCAGGAGAATGCCCTCAAGTCGGCGATACGCAACCAGCAGTATTACGACAAGAGGGCTCACGCCATAACGCTGGAAACTGGAGATAGAGTCCTGGTGAAGAACATTGGTATCCGGGGTAAACACAAAATTGCGGATAGATGGAAGCCGGGAATCTTCATTGTTGTGCGGCGACGCTCTGACCTGCCGGTCTATGTTGTCAAGCCCGAGAACGATGACGGACCAGTGAAAACTTATCACCGCAATCTACTCCTGCCCATAGGTTCGCTGCCACTCGAGACCTCATCGGAAGAGTTGGCAGTCCCATTGCCACATCGGCCAGTGACTCGCTCCAGGACAAGAGATTCTCGATCAGGTCAGACATCACTGGAGGATGACTCTGACATGATGGAGGATGAATGGTACATGTCTCCAATCTCAGAAGACACGACCCCTAAGGTACCTAAGCCTTACTTAGATCCACTTATTCCTGCGTTCGTTCCACGTAGTAGAAATGGAAGCCACCCAAGAGATGGGGCCTCAGCTGTTGCAGATGAGTCTAGTCTGGTCGTGCCCACAATACGACCACCACAAGACGAGACTGTTGAGCTGCCACAGTCTGAGCCGCCCCTTAGGGTGGCGTCCATGGATGAAAGTCTGGATGATTCCTGTAACCAGGAACCGGTGTCACTCGGACCACAGGATGGACTTGTGAATGCACCGCATCGGGAATCGGGGGCTGTCATAGATGAGCGTAGGTACTCCCAACGCTGCAGACAACCTCCCAGATGGAACACTTTCGATCCTTATGGAACAGCTTACAGCAAATCCATTTGGGTCTGAGATATGTTTATATATGTATACACACGGTATCATTAACTGTACATTATGGCATCTTTTCATTGTAAACACTAGCACTGTGGTTCATACGTGTACTATTTTGTTTTGCTTGGTCTGTCCACGCATATTTTTTCAGCCATGAACACTGAGCAGGACCTCCGTGCCCGAGTCAGTTCCTTGGAACGAGAGTTGAAAGCTGTGAGACGTGAGAGGGATGCTCTGAAGATAGAAAGAAATCAAGCTCAGGAACGTCTTTTCAAGACTGAGGCCCACCAACAGCAGGCATTGGCCCTGTTAATAGGCACAGACAAAGGACTTAGTCGATGGGTCAGACTGTCCCAGGGAGGTGCTCTTGGAGGCCGGACGAAGATCTCAGGTGACCCCTCAGTGGCGGTTGGTGGATCCCGTCAATCGGTCGAAAGGATCACCAAACAATCAGAGTGGGCTAACGAACATCAGCAGACTGCAGCAACACCCCTGGATCGTGTCTCCCAAGGCCTGATGACGACCACGCGTGACCCCTCAGTGGTGGTCTGTGGGTCTAATCGCTCAGCCAAGGGAGCCACCAGGCCATCAAAGCGGGTGAGAAGTGTAGTTGTTAGAGGAGAACAGCGAGAGGACAGAAAGACGAACAAGTACCAGTTACTGGTCGATCAGGGGCGTAAGTTGAAGTTGGATGCTAACGTGTTGCAGTCTTTCCCACTTGACACACGTTGTGCTGTCGCATTTGAGAAGGGATGGCTCAACATTCAGCTTCCACAAACTTCACGTCTTCTGGTCTTGTCGGACTCGGTGCTTCGGTCCCTTGATCCGTCTTTCTCCCCTGATATAGGGTCTGCTGATGTGTATGTATTTGGCGGAATGACAACCATTGACATCCTACCCATCCTGTTTCAAGCTGCCATTAGGGGTACCAGAGCTGATAGGCTGGTTGTCTGCGTAGGGGTCAATGATATGTTTAGCCATCCCCAATGTGACGGCTATATAGCATCTGACCTAAAGCAGATAATCACCTTGAGCAAAAGACTATCTCACCAAGTGGTGATGTGCTCAGTCTATGAAGCAGGGTGGAAGGAGAAGGAGCCAAAGCGAAAGAACAAAAAGGCTAGCCTACCGCCAGGTCAGGTCAATCAGAGGCGACAAGAGTACAACATTAAACTCCAAAACTTGGCGAAGAAAGAAGAAGTCGCTATACTTGACTTGGCAACCATCTTCCAGGACAGGAAAGGAGGGAGCAACAATGGCCCAGGGTGGTATCTAAAAGATGCATTACATCCCACCTTGAATGGTTCTGCCGCCATCGAAATCTGCCTAAGCCAGCTGCTCAAGGGTCAACCAGTCACACCACCATCGCTAAATCACCCACAGCTGTACCACAACTCCCCAAAGAGTATCCAGTCGGCGGAGATTAAACGACGAAAGGACCTGTCCGTCGCCAATCGTCACTTCCGTGAGATGCAGGAATCCGTTGACCCGCTGACGGTTACAGTGGAAACCTGCGACCAACCTGCTTCCGAGGACGAAGACTCTGGGGATGACCGATCCTGGGACAATAAACGAAGAAAATGTGTTTTATAACAAGAACTTTTACCATGATCATTCTGTTTTGAAATTGTTCCTTGCCACAGTTGGTATTGTGAGGTGGCTGGATTTTTCCCTGGATGTATGCTGGAGCAATCATGTGAGGTTTGTTTGGGTATAGCTGCTGCTGACGGGGTGGCTCTGGTTTTTTGTACGACTGGGTCATCCTTCTTCTTCAAAAGGGGGGGAGAGTGTAAACCCCCAGAGATAGCCTCTGGGTGTTCACTTAGAAAATGTAGCCCCATCCTTGTGGACCCTCGTATCAGAACGAGGGTCAGGTGTTGAGGTTGGAATTCCTGGGCTGTATTGGGCTGGTCAGCCTCTTTCCCTGCCAGCATCTCATTGAATAACATCACACTGAATGTCTCCATACATTTAAATTCAGTTGAGAGTCCATCTACCCCAATCTCTGAATATCCATTACCCTTTATTCCATGAAGGTCAATTATTATCGTTTAACAGTAATTTCTATAAATGCATATCTGGAAATTAATTGGAAATTATCAATTGTTGATTAGATACTGCCCTGTGAGATCGGCTCGTTAAATTATTTCTTTCTGGTTTATTTCTTCACAGTGTAATTCTCTACTGTTTAGAGTTTTTATTTAATCAACTAGTCTAAACAATTCTATTCACAAGAATCATTTGACACTATTACAGTTTGTTAAGAAAGCAAACAATTAGTTGTTTATTTAACAGATGTGTGTAATCTTTAAAATTATTGAATTTAGTCTAAGTGATACATGTCCAGATTTAAAACCTATTGTCAGATTTTAGGAATATTCAAATGAAATCAAACAAAATCATAGTTGCTGGACAGTTTCTGGAAATTAACTTTTCCTGCCTGCATGGTAATATTTTGGCACACAGTTTAAAAATTAGCCTTCCATGTGGCTGACTGGAGGATAGAATTTCAGCCACTGGACCAAGACTTTGCCTGGGACATTTGACAAACCACATGTGTGAACTTTACTGACCTCCGATCCCTTATCTGTTTTACTCCCAGACATCCTCAGACAAGATGTCTGCGCCCATGGATTTGACAGGATGTAAACAAACCAGCTCACAACAACAACACAATGTTGTTAGTTGACTTTAGGCCTTTGGGACTTTGTTTGTTTTATGAAATTGATTTCAGTCTTCAGTTGTAATAGTAATATATTACCAGGCTATATCCCGGTTACATTTTATACCCGGTTTCTGATATTTCAGGGTGATATTTAGCATAGATCTCACAGGACTAGTATGGCGTTATAATTTCACAACAATCCTACACTGCAAACATACATGTATGTTGCAATATAGTGTTGTTGGAATATATTAGTATTTGGTATCACATCTCATTGGTTCATTAACATGTTATTCATTGCTTTGTTTTAACATGTTGCACACTGTGCAATAACTTTGGCATTTATATAGTTCATGTTGATACATCGCATCAACATGTTCATACGATATTATCGCGGTACACATTTGCTCGAGTAATGGATACCCCCTGTTTGTTTATATTTGCATATCATGTGACCACGCCTTACGAAATGTTACTTGTTTGGTTAAATCCTTTAGGGATATTCACTTCGGTTATATCTTTTAGGAATATTTCGTGAATTGAATTCGTACTTCATAATGCTTGATGCAATAAGTGGTGTCGAATATATGATTACTAAAACTGACTGATCCATATGATATAGGTCGACGCGTTCAGGTTGCGCTTTATAGCGCTGATAACTGGCTTCGCTTTTCGCTGTGCTTATGCACTATCATTGGATATTGTTTTATTAACTGTTAATAATACACAGTTTAATATTTGCATTCTATTATATACATCTTCACCATACCACATATACCCATTTGTGTATATGTTATGCTGCATGCTCATCAGTTGTTCATGTTCACATATAGTCATATGGTGATGGGAATATGTCCCTCTTTTATATGCACGGCTGGAGTTGAGATCGGTTGACACATTCCCACATTCATTGTTCATGAGATAACAATTCGTACTGTACAACCATAGATTTTGGTTGTTTCTTGGTGTTGGTTAAATGTAGCATTGGCCATGTTATTTATACTAATCACCTTTTTGATCCGGGTGATCGCGGACCCGTGAAAAGTGATGTTATTGTGTATTACTATTACAAAAGTAATACTACAATTATGTAGGTCACATTTTGATTTAACAGTGCGAGGTTAAGTGTTATCCGAGTATCAACTCCATGCATTGTTTACATTCTTGAATAGGAGTTAAATTGATTTCCTTCTAATATCAATAGTTAGCCAACAGTTAAGTACCTGATATCATGAACTGTTTGCCCTGTGAGCATGCACTGTCGCTCAGTACGTGCCTCTTTACCGTCTCGGCCCCTAACGATTTAAACCTCTCTTTTTAAATTATCTTCTCGCGCGTTTGTTTGTCTATCTGCATTAAATCCAACTTAATTGCATGTTGTCACACACATTCGAATCACCCGTTATCGCTTCCACCTAGCGGGCTGTGAGAGTGATCCTCATTTGTTGGTTGTGGCACTATGTTGATTTCGGCTCAAAATTCCTCTTTTTAGGGGGGGTGAATGTAATCCCTCAGAGACTGGTTACTCTCTGAGTGGTTACTAATTGAGTCGACATTTGAGTCACCCCGTATAGAGCCTCAAACTTTACTTTGGAATTAATGGGGTCACATGATCAAGTCTTTAAAACTGACTAGCATCTTTAAGCCGGCCTCTTTGCTACACTGTTACTGATGGCGGTCACTACAGCCTGGGTTGAGAATGTAGTTATGATACGGTCATATGTAATCGCACCCTAGCTCACTCTCTTTAACGTGGCACTGCCCATGTTCATCACGTGGGAGACCGGTGTTACATCTTGAGGGCATCACTGAAAACTGTTGACCGCTTCTCTCTTGCAGGAAACTAGCCTATGTTTATGTATACTATGATTGTCTTTTTGAATTTGGTGCTAATACTGGTATATGGAATATGGAATAGGTATTTCGATTATGGACGCGGATATTCTTTAATGAACGACGGCTAAATTATGAATGACGGACCAGACGCTTGTAATGGTCAGTCAACTTAAACGAAGATCTGGGCAGTGAGAAGATGCATCTTTGGTATCAATTTAGAAAGGTTAATCTTCGAAGAAATATTATGCAAATATAACCAAATGGATATTTAATGTGAAATTTATATCGAAACAATAGGTAAATCTCGTTTATCTTTGTAATATCCAAGCTTTCATCATTTATTAATATCTAGTTAAGTACTTTGCATTGATCTAGATGCGACAGCGGTTCGGCGCTTCCGTGTGTACGCACCATCAATAGCTATGTAGCTCTGGGATTAAGACCTCAGTCGCGGTTGAGTAAATGGCTCTATGCAAGTCTGTGTGTTTACAACTTGTGCTTTGTTCGGGTAATACTGGAAGTTATTTCACTGGCGACGAAGTCCGGGATTACATTAGCAATGCCGAATGAGTATTGAATCGTTAGCAACGAACTTTGATACACAAACCTACGCAATTTTTCCGAACTGCAGCAGTTTCGAGTAGTTCGAGCTTCCTGTGACCCTTCAGCCACGCGGCGGACAATTTATGAAAGATTGTCTGGCTGGGGTCAGAGTTCTCTCCCATACAAAAAGCACAAAATGGGACCGACCACGGGGTCGCGCAACCTCATCCCATTAAAAATATTTTTCAAAAATATTTGGACGTTCTACATTACTTAACTCAAATATATTTATTAATGGATAGTTTCGCTTCATTGTCAGCCCAAATTTAACGAGATCCGTTTTGTTCTTCGTCTATTATTGTGTTAACAACTTTCATTTCATTTGCTTCAACGAAACCACGACTGACCCAGTTTTCCGTTTGGAATGAGGTAGAAGTTAATAGCACTAAAACTTGTGAAGAATATGACGGATCTTGGTAATTTGGGCTGACAATGAAGGGAAATTATTCATTAATATATATATATATATATATATATATATATATGTATATGTATATATATTGTAGAATGGTCGAATATTTAAAAAAAAAATTTTTTTTACTGGAATGATGTCGCGCGACCCCGTGTTCGCTCTCATTTTGCGCTTTTTGTATGTGAGAGAACTCTGACCAACACAACCTGTCAGAAATTATCCATCATGTGACTGAAGGGTCATAGGAAGCTCGGACTAGTTTCGGGCAGCAAAATTGACTCGATCACTCCGCTTCGAATTACGCAATTTGGCCACACACCTAAAACGTCAACCTTTTGCACATACGCAAGACCAAATGCAACAGATAAGGCGTGGCAATCTCACGTTCGGCTATTTCCGTATTGGCGAACGCAGCCTCTCACACAGTACACATAAAAACCCACCGGTGGGGTGCGAAAGCCGAGATGGGACTTCTGACTTCTGACTTCCGACTTCCGACTTCTGACTTCTGACTTCTGACTTCCGACTTCTGACTTCTGACTTCCGACTTCCGACTTATTTTTATTTTTTATAATGCATTACATCTTAAATTATGAAGCATGGAATAACACAATACCATTATTATGGCATAGTGTGCCTAAAAACCTGCTTGCATGTACTTATAATAATCAGATAACCATTGGAGTTTATCTTGAGCTATGTTCTGATTATTAAAATGCCATAACTTCTATTGTAAATCGAAATGCCCTATGTCACAAGTCAAAGGCGCCTCAATTAGATATATTACGAATAATCGCATTTAATGCGCCCTTTCCACATTAATCGTTGGGCAATGCTGTCTTGTCCCAGTGGCAGCGACCGGTGCACAGCACGTGGACCACCTCGTGATCTCCGGTTCGTTCTCATGATCCCTCCCTTATGTTTATAACATGGAGCGGGGTTTTTCAACTATCGATAACTGGTATAATATGAAAATATGGATCAAATATTCCTACTATCCCAAGAAAGGCCCTAAGTTGATTGATCGGTTTTATTGAAAGTGGATCTATTTCATTCAACACCGCATTATCAATGGAGGGAATTTAGCTCGATCATACCATCAAATCGTATCATTAGCTCATATAATTGACTAACCTTTGTTTCTATCTACATATTTCACTTTTCCCAAAAAAATTCCAAAGCTTTAACTTGATTATTTTGATTTTGACTTCCGACTTCTGACTTCCGACTTCCGACTTCTGACTTCTGACTTCCGACTTCCGACTTCTGACTTCTGACTTCCGACTTCCGACTTCAGAATTTTGGACATCCATTCACCCCTTGCAACTTTACCTTTACATACATGATAATAATACCTATATTTCCGTCTGTGACTTTGTTCTTTGGTCTTTCTGATTACTAGTATTGGCAATTTAAAAGGAAACCCCAATGTTCTAGGTCCAGTTTTAGGCCACGGTTACAGAGACATTAGGTTTGAAGTTTAAATCTGCTATTGATGGAATTTATTGCAAATGATATTTGGTGATATTTGGTGATGTCACCAAATGAACTCAAGATGATGAGCTAGATTATACTGGGATTGTCACAAAGCTATAAGTCTAATCTCTTTCTTTGTAATATTGCTTATTTATAGCATCATGAAAACTAGTTCTAAAAAGTTCTAAGTATTTATAGAAATACAGTTCCCATATCAACAGGTTACAAAGGTTATTTTGGAAAATTCACGGGTTATGATATCTTATTAACGAATATGGAGTAACTAAAGTCTATGCGTTTCATATTTATTAAAAATTAATTTTAACCAACACACCTCCTTACACAAGTTAATGGACTGCAAAAGTATCACAATCCTAAATATCCTCATTTGTCTATCTAATTAACTCACCATTACCTCATTTGCATATCAAATTTTTACCAGTTCCAGAAAGCTTCTCATCAACCAGGGAAAATATTTTTATGCAAAAAAAAATGTAAAAATAAAATTCAGAACAATGGGGCAATTTCAGAAATATATGGCAACAAAATGTCTCTCCCACAGAAGTTTTAATTTTCCATTTGAAAGTAATCAAAATTATCAACAGTTTTGGAGAAGAGAGGGGAGAGAACTAAAATGCCTTGATACAAACAATATTTATATTATTTGTTAATTATATTTGGGAGTAATGGTACGATATTTTGATATGATTTGGCTTAATTGGGCTTGACAAAATTAGGTTTAGTTTTTTTTTGTGTCCTAGAATCTTGGAAAGCAGAAAATCGTAAATAATATTTGAATAATCGATAAATATAATGACATCCTCTTGTCGCATTGATGAGTAAATTATCATACTATATTATTCGATAATGTTTTGGAAGTAATTGTGATCAGTTGAATAGAATTGTGCAATTATTTTATGTAATTGAGTCGTATTACACATTAAGTTACCACATTTTTTGTTAATATTTACGTGGGGGGGGGGGGGTTCGAAATGCCCCCGCCCCTGGACAGATCCCAAAAAGCCTAGGCCAGATAGGGTTATCCCAGAATATATTTCAATGGATAATGGTATATTTTCGACCTGAAGTTGCCAAAATTATCATACATGTAAGCTTATTAGTCCTTTATTAGGATATTTGATCCATAGTAGTATATAAGGCGTAAATAGATAGGATAGCGCGTCAGTGCGCATGCGCAGAACCTTTGGTGACGTCACAATTGGGAGTGTGCATATGCGTGTGTGTGTGGATGGTGGGTGATGGGTACAAGATGGCGGCGTGTGTGTGGATGGTGGGTGATGGGTACAAGATGGCGGCATGTGGATGGTGGGTGATGGGTACAAGATGGCGGCATGTGGATGGTGGGTGATGGGTACAAGATGGCGGCATGTGGATGGTGGGTGATGGGTACAAGATGGCGGCATGTGGATGGTGGGTGATGGGTACAAGATGGCGGCATGTGGATGGTGGGTGATGGGTACAAGATGGCGGCATGTGGATGGTGGGTGATGGGTACAAGATGGCGGCATGTGGATGGTGGGTGATGGGTACAAGATGGCGGCATGTGGATGGTGGGTGATGGGTACAAGATGGCGGCCTGTGGATGGTGGGTGATGGGTACAAGATGGCGGCCTGTGGATGGTGGGTGATGGGTACAAGATGGCGGCCTGTGGATGGTGGGTGATGGGTACAAGATGGCGGCCTGTGGATGGTGGGTGATGGGTACAAGATGGCGGCCTGTGGATGGTGGGTGATGGGTACAAGATGGCGGATTGTAGAAAAACGTATAAAAGGAGTCGATTTTTAGGGTAGAGGTGTATTCATTGCACTACTCTGCGTAGCACTGTGACTTACCTGACCTGACCCGCCTGCCTGCTTGCTTCACCTTTAGCCAGTCATCCAGCCTGCTTGCCTATCCGCTTGTATGAGACGAAAAGCATGAGACGTGGAGAAGATTTTACCTTCGACCCAGCAGCACCTCCGGTTGAAGTCTTGCCTGAAGATGAGCGTGTCAGGGCCATTTATCAACGTCACTGGGCTACCATACGCCATTGTTTTCACCGTGACCGTCGTCTATTGGACTTGTATAACTACCGACTGCACAACCTCACGTATCTGTCTACCTATGCCGAGAACATTTTCAAAGATCAGGTGACAGCGTTCAAGTTGAATATCACATTCGGGTACATTTTACGGCACAAGGAGACGGACCAGCTGCGGTATTATTATCCCAGCAATAACACCTATGTGTTTGATCAGCCCTTCACGGTGACGGATGCGATTTCTCTGGAGCCACTCATCGACCAACTGACTACGTTGGATCCATTGGAATGGGCTCGGTTGCAACGCCCCAATACCCAATGGCTTGTGGAAATGGTAACTAACGTCACATTTTTCGTCACGAAAATGAGAGATCATCCTATCGGTGCTCCTGTACTACTCCCCCCGTGGTTGCTTCATCGACCCGGCCTGTATGCATTAACAGCAGGGATGAAGGGGCCCTACAAAGACCGGAAATGTCTGTTTCGGTGTTTGGCCGTGCATGTGGACGAGTGTAACCCCAGGGCTTGTGAAACAGTGGCCGATGACTATTGGGAACAGTATTTACAGCAGCAAGACTTGGATAAGCGGCACTTCCGTGGAGTGCCGTTCAAGAATTTGGATGACGTGGAAACACTGTTCGCCATCAATATCTTTGTCTATCGCTTACGATGCGAGGAGGATACATTTGTGGCTGAATTGGTTCGTCGTTCAACAGAACGGTATGCTGCTACGATGAAAGTCAATGTGTTCGACGACAATGGCGTGAGTCATTTTTCGCTGATCTCCAATATGAGCCAGTACGCTCAGTCTTTCAGTTGTGCCCAATGCCATCGGGTGTTTAAACAGTCTTACCACTTACATCGCCACGAGAAAATCTGTGACAACAGTGTCAAGCGAGTATATCCGGGTGGAGTGTATCATAATACGCCTACTATTTTCCAGGAACTGGCCGATGAGGGTATCATCATACCGGAAGAGGACCGTTATTTTCCCTACCGGGCGTGTTACGATTTTGAGGCCCTGTTGGAGCCCATGGACATGTTTTCAGCCAAAACGCAGTGACGCAGCGCCATATTCCTCTGAGTGTCAGTATTTCCAGCAACGTACCCGGCTATGACGCTGCTCCGGTGTGTTTCGTGTCCACGGGGGAATCCCATGAGTTGATCACCCGCATGATGGAGTATTTACAGCAAGTCAGTGCGGCTAGTACAGAACTATTGGTGGCCAAGTTTCAGGATGTACTGGACCAACTGGACGACCGCATTCCTATACCCGGTGTAGCGTTCAGCGACGATGAAGAGTCCGAGTCCGAGTCCCTGCAGTCGCAGCCCCTGCAGTCGCAGGATGTGCCTTTACCGAAACCGTATGCGGAGAAATTGAAAGTGCGCTTCCTACAATACCTAGGCCAGTTACCGGTGCTCGGCTTCAACTCGGGACGCTATGATTTGAACATGGTGAAGGAATTTCTCTACCCTTACTTGGCCCAGGCTAATACCATCAAGTCCGTCATCAAGAAGATCAATAATCATATGGCCCTCACTACCACGTCACTGCATTTCCTGGATGTACGGAACTACTTAGCTCCTAATTGTAGCTATGATCAGTGGGTCAAGGCCTATAACTGTGCACAAACCAAAGGGAGGTTCCCTTACACGTATATATCATCGCTCGACCGTTTGCAGGAAACACAGTTGCCACCCCGGCACGCCTTCTTTGATGATTTGAAGCAAGTGGAATGTCCGGAAGACACGTACCGGGAACTACAGCAGGTATGGAACGATGAACATATGCAGACCTTGCAAGATTTCCTGATATGGTATAATAACCTAGATGTGGTTCCTTTCCTGGAAGCGGCCGAGAAAATGGTGCAACTCTTTCGTCGCCAAATGCACGTCGACATCTTCAAGGAGTGCTTGAGTTTACCGGGTCTGGCGCTTCGCCATCTTTTTCAAGAGTGTGCTACGTACTTCTCGCTGATACAGCAAAAAGATGCAGACATGCATGATTGTCTAAAGCAGAACATCGTCGGCGGACCTAGCCTTATTTTTCACCGCTACCATGAGAAGGATGTCACGACTCTGCCCAGTGGAAAACCCTGTGCCAAAATCATTGGATTTGACGCCAATGCCCTGTACCTGTGGTCGCTGGCCCAACCTATGCCCAGTGGCCATTATACACGTTGGTTGGCGGAAGATCGGCATTTTACACCGCAACGCACACCCTACAAGCATCTGGCTGATCAGTGGTTGGATTGGGAAGCCTATCGACGGGGGATTTATATACGACACCAGACCAACGCCACAGAGAAGCGCATAGGAGATCGTCGACTTCCCGTCGATGGGTTTGCCCTTGTACAAGGAACACCGACCGTATTCCAATTTTACGGGTGTTACTGGCATGGCCACGAATGCCATTTCAGCGCTGGCCGCTTCAACGAACGACGTGGAAAATCGGCGGAAGAATTACGGGAAGAAGTGGTGGCGAACGGAGATTATGTGAAAGAGAGAGGATACCATCTGATTGAAATGTGGGAGTGTGAATTTCACACGATGTGCCAGGCCCTGCCCCATTTACGACGGTTCCTAAAAGAACGTGAGTACCCCTTGAGTCGTCGGCGACTGCTGAGTCTGCCACAGATGTTGGACGCCATTCGTTCGGGGGACCTCTACGGCTTTGTCGAATGTGATTTGCATGTTCCCGACACTCTCAAGCCTCTCTTCGCCCAGTGCCCTCCCATCTTTAAGAACACGCTGGTGGGTCGGGCGGATATTGGGGACACCATGAGGACCTATGCGCAGCAACACGAGTGTTTGCCTCAACCTCGACGGATGTTGATTGGTAGTATGTGGGCCGAGAAAATCTTGCTGGGCACCCCCTTACTGCAGTGGTACATGAACCACGGTTTGGAAATTACCCAAATATATCAAGTGATACAGTACGTACCCGAGGCTTGTTTTGCGGAGAATGCCGACCTCGTGACGTCGGCCCGTCGTCAAGGTGATGAATACCCGAGTCAGGCCATCATCGCTGAATCTTGGAAGCTCACTGGCAATGGTTATTACGGAAAAACGGTAACGAACCAGGATAAGCACGTCAACGTGAACATTTGTACTACTGCCCAAGCCCGCAAAAAGTGAATTCTCCTCTGTTTCGGTCCGTGGAGGTCATCGATGACGACACCTATGAAGTCACTTCAGCCAAGAAGACTATCCGGTACAATTTACCCCTGCAGATTGGATGTATGGTATATCAGGTGGCCAAGCTGAGGATGCTGCAGTTTCTCTATGATTTTATGGGTGTCTATTTTAATCCCTCAGACTGGCAACTCATGGAAATGGATACCGACTCGGCCTACATGGCCGTCTCTAATGCAGATTGGGAGTCCCTGGTGAAACCCGAGTTACGGGCCCAGTATGAAGAGGAACGGGACCAGTGGCTACCTCGACGTGACCATTACCAGTACGATAAGCGTACACCGGGCCTGTTCAAGCTGGAGTGGAGTGGGGATGCTATGATTGCGCTCTCCTCCAAGACGTATTACTGTTACGGAGGAGGGGAAGAGGAAAATAAGTTTAGCTGCAAAGGAGTGAGCCGGCGCGATCCCAACATCGACAAAGCCTTGTACTTGAACGTGCTGCAAAGCCAGGCCAGTGCGAGTGGCACTAACCGAGGATTTCGGGTCGTCGACCACCAGATGCGCACCTATATCCAGCAACGAGACGCCTTTACTTTCTTTTATCCCAAACGAAAAGTGTTGGCCGACGGTGTGAGCACCACCTACTTGGACTTGTAAAAAACAATGTGGAACTATAACTGTTGATACACGAGTTATAAAACTGTAAAAGTCAGGATGGCCGAGTGGTCTAAGGCGCCGGTATTAAGTGCTGGTCGGCGATTGCTGTCGTAGGTTCGAATCCTACTCCTGACAGAACTTTTTTTGTACCTTATACATACCACTACTATTCTATGTGTACATACCCCTTCTATTTGTACCCTGTATTCTATTTGTATATAGTGTAACCCATTCTTGTTGACTTAAATAAAAAAAGAAAGTCAAATCATTTTTTGTGTTTTTTTCATCTTTTATTCAACAGAACGTCAGAACAACAACGTCATAACAATATAACGTGATAATAATAAACAAGTGGCCTGCGCGCGCAGTACATTTTTAAGCTAACCAGAGAAATGGAGCATGCACATTAAAACGAGAGGCCGTCCAGTCATAGACGAGAACATCACGGTCTTCGGCTTGACAATAATCATCAAACATATGTACAATGGTGGGCATAGAATGTCCTCTACTCCGGTGAGTGAGATAAAACACACAGTACTGTCCGCACACACTACTCAAGGGTCCTTGTAATCTTTGAGTATTCCAACGCCACTCTGTAGTAGAGACGTCCATGAATTTCACCAAATCGGCATGTAGGGGTGCAAGTCCGTAGGAATCAAAGTAGTCGCCTTGGCCTAGGGTGTCCACGTACACAGCTATCCAATGTTCACCGGGTCGACTCCTCGTGTCTGTATTCAGGATGTAGGCTGCTGGGGTGATGGAGTGGGTGGGAAACACATTGCGTGGAAACACACCTCGAAAGGGGATCTTCGGATCTCGCTGGAGTATGCTCATCAGCTGCTCTGTATCCATGACTCTTAGCTGGCGTAGTCACACAGCACGTTTCTTTGCTGATCCACGCTGATGACGTTATCAAACTCGGCGTGGCAAATCACGTTAATGGTGTTGACTAGAGGGGTGGCGAAACGCAGTTCCAACCGTAGGTTTCCTTTCTTGAGCAAAGCCAGTTGATGATCGTGTTCCAAGGTGGGGGTGAGGTCAAAGGCGAACAATGTGTACCCATGGCTAAAATCTTGTCGACTGATGGTATTGCCTTCGTCCTGGTTGTTTTGTCCTGTGGCTGTAAACAGGTTCAGGTAGGTCCGCACATAGTTTTGGTTTTTAAAGTCCGGTTGTAATGGACGGGCTGGAATTTGATGGCCGGCCACGTGCAGTGCCACAAAGTTGATGTTGAAATGTTGAAAGTTGAACGGATTCTCAGCCCAATTTCCATTGAAAGTGGTGTTGGTCACACACGCCAGGGTAAGACGTTTAGGCAGATCCCCTAGAAATAAATTTTCACGGTTGGTCATCATCGTACCTGCTGGCACAGAGAACACCTTGGTCTGTACGCGTCGGATGGGGTACTGGGCTGGTTTTTTCGATAAGGCTTCCATGTGACTCAGCAACACGCCCTGTTGCAAATCTACCGTACGGACAAAC